>JAHHFK020000122.1:0-33948 GCA_024533555.2 Aedes koreicus | reverse complement strand
GTAACCCTTGACAGCAAACTTAATTGGAATACACATCTAGAGCAGAATATAACTAAAACTGCCAATGCTCTATGGATAAGTAAAAGAACATTTGGGAAGCAATGCTGGACTGAAGGCAAAGATGATTCATTGATTTACTCGGCACCTGGAGACCTTGGTTACCTACGCTTCATTGATCTGGTGGCCAAAACGAAAGAGAGAGTTGCTCAGAGAAAGTCAGAAAGACTTCAAAGACTAGCAACTTTTTCAAATCACTGTGCAATGAGAAGTACACCATCGAGGGAACTGCAGGCTTTACTATACATACTACCATTGCATCAAGTGGTACAATTAGTCAAACTGAAAAGAGCGCTAGAGAATGAAAAGATCCATGATCCTCTATGATGGTGATCTAACAGGAACATCTAAGCATTCTAAAAATTGTCAAACTAAATTCTTTGAAGTTATGAACAACGAAGATTGGATGAAAAAACACTGTACAACCTCGATCGTGCATATCATGTCGATATTGGCGTGATTCTCAGGGAATGCAGGTTCGAGATGGAGTCACATGATTATACTATTCTAAGATGGTTCCAACTGAACAATCAAGTAGAGCAGGAGTAACTGCAGTCCAGGATAGACATGTCAAATCCAATGGGCAGGTGGCCTACTGTATTCTAAGCTGAAATTCAAACAATTCTGGAATGTTCTGCTATATGCTTGCGTAGAATCTACTTGATAGACATTCAACATATGCTATTAACACGTGTCAGACAGACAAGCACCTCCAAATCTTACAAACGATCAGCACCAAGCGCATCTAAGCATGCTCGGAATGTGATTCAATCATCTTCAAAAATTGTCTTGTCGTTATTAAGTCAATCTATACTGGGATCCTGGTCACTGCGGAATTGGTGGAAATGAACGAGCCTATACACTAGCAAGACACGGATCTTCAGTTCAGAGCCCTTTTGTAGTTTATATGCTTCTTCTCTTAGAATGGAGCTCAAAGCCGGGAATCTTCGAAAGTGAATGAAAACTGGAACAACTACTTTGCAGCTAGGAAATCAAAGCAGTTCAATACTTCAAATATTTCTATGAACTCGCAGAATACTTGATCTTTCCAAAAAAGATCTACATATATACTGGTCTTCGTTAACGGTCATTGTCCAAAGAACTGCTTACACTTGGAAGGACATTGGACAACTTCAAGATGAATAGCATGTCGCTATTGTTGTATGGAAAAAAGAAGACTCGGAGCATTTGATAGCAACTTGTCAACTGCAATTTTCGACCAAAAGAAATCTGTTCTTCGATAAAGAGCTAATAGAACCCTTTCGATATTTGGAGAAAAATCCCAGTCACGGAAGTGCAATTCATTCGAAGTTGTAATGCCGTGCTGGGATAATGGTCTAAGTCAAGCGTTGACGACCAAACCTAACAATAGTCGTATGACACCTGGACAGAGCGAAAAAGGGGGTTCTATCACTGGTTGCAGTGATAAAAATACCCGACAAGGAATAAAAAAAAAAACTAAAGTTCTATCCAGTTAGAATCGGGAATCACTTATTGTGTTGCGGCGGCACGGAAAGTGAACGCTGCCAAAATTTTTTTGCAGCGGTTTGTTTCCCTAGGCACCCACTTTCTGTGAAATAAATTTTACGGTGTTTCGTGCAGTGAGTCAAAAGTTATTCCAGATGGAAGCCGAGAGGAGAGAAAAAATTCTGTACACCCACGTTGATAATCCAACGTGAGCCACAATGAAAATCGCAAAAACGTTGAAAACCGCCAAATCAACCGTGTATGATGTGCTCAAACGTTTCAGGGGGTAAAAGAGCGTGGATCGAGTGCCTCAAGGTAAGCGTCATAGTGGAACATACCCAAGTAGCACCGAAAACAAGTTTTATTTGTCAAGTAATCATTCTTGTAGATGAATTACCTGTGAGATGCGACTAGTTTTAATCATGAAGAAGTACGTTTCCATGCAATTCAAATATAGATTCTTTTAGCAAATTGTTGATTTTTCATACATGTGCTCTATGTTTTCTAGTTAAAACATTTTTGTTTACGCCTGATAACTTGTTTGCAAATTATGTTTTATAAATGTATCAACATAAGTCAACAGTATTTAAAAAATAAACATGCGAGAAACTTCAAGCGTCATAACACAAACTAGTCAGGTATGTTTTGTTAGAACCATATTGAACGGGAAAAGATAGTTTGAACTTTGCCTTCAGTATGCTAGAATGATGAGAACGGCCGACCCTAGCTTAGTGGTTAACATCTCATACCTCTAACTCCAAACTCAAGAGTAGGTTCGAATCTCACCTTGGACAGGTTACGAAAGTCACCAAAAATGTATTTGAGTGAGCCTGTAACGGGAGGAACTTCAGCACAGGGCTCGAAAATCTCTATGACATCAGAGGAAAAAAAATAATAGAATGATAAAATATTGAAAGTTTCAGTTTCCATTTGAACTTGTTATGGATCGAACATGATTGATGCCATTCCAGCTTGTGCGACAACGTGAAGTAACAACAAAATGTCGTCACAATCGAACCAATAATTTGGTGGAGCTAAATGCTTTTAATTTTAACTTCTATCCTGGCTTGAATTCTCTTATATCAAAGTGAATGTATATTTAAGTCCTCTGTTCCCCCCCCCCACCCCCTCTTCTTCTCCCCCCCCCCCCCCCCCCTGCCCCCCAACCCAACGCCGCCCTGCTATCGTTCTGGGGGCCCTTCCCTCGCGAACGCACCCCTATACCTCTGCACCCCGCTTAAGCTGTCCCGCCTGAGGTAGTGTACCCCGCTGGTATTGCTACCCCCCCCTACTATCTGTTCCAGCCCCGACCTTAGCCCGCAACCGACTGGTCTCCCCCCCCCCCGCCCCACTCGTCCCAATCGCCCCCCCCCTCGCTCGAAGGTTCATTAATTATGTCACGCAGTAGGGGGGAGGGGGGTTCGAGAAAACGTGACGATCCATACAAAAACCCGAAGGTCCATACAAAAAACGTGACAGGGGGGGGGGGTTACAAAAGTCAATTTTTTGCGTGACGTAATTAATGAACGTCCCCCACCCCCCACTTCCCTCTCCCCCCCCCCTCCCCCTCTCCCCAATTTCCTCTTCTCTCTCCCTAATTCCCACCCCTCCTCTCCACCTTCCCCCACCTCCTCTACCCAGAATCCCTCCCCCCCCAACTTGACAAATTTCTCCCCTCGCCGAATTTCCCGGTTTTGCGTCCGATCCTCTCTCGCGTACCTCTCAAATGATTTCGACGCTTCCTCAATTCTCTGCGACGCTTGAATTTCCCCGATTTAAGTTTGCTTTTTATGGACATTTCCAAAAAACTGATGTTTGCAGATTCGTTGCGGAGCACCCAAATTCTCGTGACGAATAGACGATGAATCGAAGCTGTACAAGGAAGAATGCCTCAAAACCCGTACACCTTTCATTAACCCATGAAGGTCCCGTGAAGTTTTGGCCAGATTTGGTGAGTTGCCACTACAGCCGGGAAGTCATCCAGTGGTACCGCGATAGTGACGTAAATTTCCTGGATAGAAACATAAATCCACCCAACTGCCCACAGTTCCGGCCCATCGAGAGATTTTGGGCAATAATGAAGCGGAAGCTTAAGAAAAGTGGAAAAACGGCTCGGGACGCGACTCAGATGACCAAAATGTGGAACAAATGTGCCAAGGAAGGTGACTCCGGAAGTATGCAGCGATTGATGGGAGGAATGAAGAAGAAAGTGTGCATTTTCATTAGAAACGAAGATAAATGATTTGTATTGAGATTTTTTCCTTAAAGTACAGTAAATTACCTTTTTTTATTTATTTACTACGTCTTCAGCTATGCTGCACAGACTGAATCTATCTTAAATCTATGTCATATGCCTAATACTAGTTTTGAAACGGTCTCTACTTATACTAAAATCAAACGTTTCAACACCATTCGTAAATTGAAATATTTTTCAAGCGGGTGATTTTGTCCAAACATCGTCCGGTGTCTAACAATCCAAAATAACGATCGTTGTCGGGACCGACGCGCAGGAACGAGGAAGTTTACCTGCTGCAGAAGATCTGGGCAGTCAATTCGGTTGCTCAGTAAATGAAACGCGAACATTTTTTGTAAATAGATACGCCGCAGTTGCAGCGATTCCAATCTCATTAATTGGCGTCGATTTTCATCCGGGGGCAGCCTAACCGTCTCGTTCCTTGGTAATCGCCGCATAGCAAAACGTACGAAGCAACGTTGTATTCTTTCAATACGAGTAATATGAGTTTCGTGATGAGGTGCCCAGATTTGAACAGCATATTCAAGAATACTTCGAACGAGCGAATAATAAAGTGCCTTCAATGCATACACATCACAGAACTCGGATGCATCTCGGGGTATGAATCCAAGCATGGCAAATGCCTTAGCAGTGGTTGCAGTGATGTGTTCGTTGCACCTTAGCTTGCAGTTCATTACCACTCCCAAGTCTTTAATTGAAGATACACGGTCTAATTTGATGCCGTTTACTCCGTAATCGTATATCAGTTGCCTCTGAGATTTACTGAAACTTCTCACCTTACATTTCATCGCATTCACCTCCATTCCGTTTGAAACACACCAGCTCGCTATGGTGTCAATATCTTGCTGTAAAGCTGCACAATCAACCAATGAGCTGATCATTCGGTAAATTTTTAAATCGTCGGCATACATGAGGTGATGCGAATTCAGACGGTGGCTTAAGTCGTTGATGAACAGAGTACAAATCAGGGGACCGAGGTGGCTACCTTGAGGCACGCCGGATGGTGTTGCAAAACATCTTGACTTAATGGAGCTAAATTTCACGTAGGCAGATCTGTCTAGTATGACCGTAACCACATGATGAGCCAATTAGGAAATCCTAGTTTCTCAAGCTTTTTCATTGATAATTCGTGAGGTACTTTATCGAACGCTTTGGAAAAGTCTACGTAGATACTGTCAACTTGGCAGCGCTTTTCCAAACTTGAGTTCAGTGCGCTAACATATGCCATTAGGTTTGTAGCAGTAGTGCGATTCTTTACGAAGCCGTGCTGATATTGCGAGATTATGGGCTTAGCAGCAGAATACATTCTCTCGTGAATCAAGAGTTCAAGCGTCTTGGCTAAGCAGCAAAGAATCGAAATAGGTCGATAATTCTATGTATGGGTGAGACCGCAGACAACTTCCATACATCCGGAAAGGTAGTCTCCGATAGCGACAGGTTGAATAGCAAACACACAGGGGATGCAAGTAATTCAGCACATCGACGAATAAAAACGGGAGGTACCCTATCTAACCCAGGATCTATCGAAGGGTCAACAGTTCTTAGTGCACTAGTTACATCTGCTACGGTGAAGGTTGGACACGGAAATTGTATTTCGTATGATGGCAAGTAATTCAACAACTCCGGAGAACTCTGCGGAGAGTCAGCATCGTATACATATTTGAAGAAATCAGCAGAAAGTTCGACTGAACCTTCGAGGCCTCGACTGGTTGAGCCATCGAAAGACATTTCCGCCGGGATCGACTGTGTGTCTTTTCTGCTATTAACAAAGCGCCAAAAAGAAGAGGGATCCACCTTAACCTCGTCTTGGATTCGGAAAATATACTCACGAAAAGAAGAAGATACACATTCAGCGTATTCAGCCTCGAGCCTGCGAAGATTTGAGCTGTTTTCAGCAATTCGATGACGCAGAAACCGGCGGCGAGCTTATGATTTAGAAAATCACGTCGTAGAATGTGGCAACCGCAGCGTTGACGTTGGCACCGTGAAAAATTTCCTCCCAGTTCAGTGAACGTAGATCTTCAAAAACTGAATCGTAGTCGCATCGGTTGAAATCGAAGTCGAGATCTTCTGTAGTTGCGTGAATACTTGCTGAGGAACTTCGTGTGTTCACGCGCAAGACGAACGGCTTGTGGTGACGGTCCAGGGGTAAAATTGATAATGATGCTTCAAACAACTAAATTTCATTACTGTTGCTTACGAAAGCCAAATTTAGGAGTCTTCCGTTTCCCAAGTAACAATTTTAGTTTTATTCCAGCCGTATAGCATTCCTCCCGGCTTTGTTGATAAAACTACATTCAAAACTGTTTTGTCTACCAACAACTCCTCTATGCTTCTTTAAAGCCAAAATTTGTACAAAGTGGCCCACTCTATAGATGGTTATGAAAACAATTTAATAAAACCTTTATAAGACCATAAAGATTTTGAAAATGTTCTAGTGATAGATGCTATGACCACTTGAGAACCTTCATAAAACCTATTGGCTGTCATGAAAACCAGCATACGGCCAAATGGCCACAGCTGTCAAACTTCACTGTGATATCGTGGTTGGTTTTTGTTGTTCTGCTTTGTTCGATTCTCTGCGCTTCTGATTCATTTGGCAGTAAATAATATCTAAGAAAAAAGTTCTAGTGTTGCGGGAAATTTTGTTTGATAGCAAAATATCCAAAACAAGTTGAGTTTTTTTTTACAGCGTATCATGCTCCAAATCATATGCGCATTTAATTTTATGGTGAATATTGGCACGATAAGAGCCGAAAATTAATGCGCCTCGGAAATTATGCGAGTTTACAACAACAAAAACAAAATTAAAACAAATATATTCAATAAATTAATCATGAATTTCTTGAAAATTTATGGAATTCAATAAGGTTATCTAAAAAATGCCGAAATTGGTCTCCGATCTACAGTTCATTTGCATTACATTTAAAATTTGGTGCATTTATTTTTCCACATTTCAATTATTTCTTATATTTCAATATGGCGATTGGAAAAAAAAATCACAATTCTGCCATAAAGCCAAGTTATCTTCGCAATGACTACTTTAAAACTATTTGGTCATTTGGTGACTTCCCTCAATGCCAATTTGCCGTTTAATGCATTTACTGGAGGCAAAATGGTTTTAAAATGCTTTTTCAACTGACCATAATAAGATAATATGAATGAGTCCTAAAACGGCATTTCAAAACAGCATTTTATGAGTTCATAAAGTCGAAATAAAACCTCTGATAGGAGTAAAAGGAATTTGAGAAAACGAGGTTTTAAGATCGTTTTAAACAAGCTGTGTAGGTTCTCATAAACCTGACTAAAATATGAAACCTATTGGCACCTCTTGGTGTCATAATAAAACCAAATTGATTTCTAGTGGCTTTGATAAAACCTCAATAAAACTTAATAAAGCCGGATGGTTTTGGCAATGTTACTTGGGAGCTCAACACCCACTAACTATACTAATCCTCCAATATAAAATACCCACCACACACCACCACCAATCCCCAATCCCCACCCTACCCCCCTTCCCCCCACCCACCTACTATCACTAACAGAAAATCAAAAACAGACTCGAGTCATTCTAAGCAAGGAATTGCTGCAACGGAAACCTGATTGAAATATGCTATTTTCCGATGAAAAAATGATTCTGTTGCAAGATATTCACAACCAACAGAATGATAGAGTATATGCAGCTAAGCTTGCAGATGTTTCAAAGATGGGTGTGAAAAAAACATAAACAAAAAATAAAAACCAACAACACACATTACAAACAAAATGTGCGTGTGTAATAACATAGTGTGTGTGTGTGTGTGTGTGTGTGTGTGTGTGTGTGTGTGTGTGTGTGTGTGTGTGTGTGTGTGTGTGTGTGTGTGTGTGTGTGTGTGTGTGTGTGTGTGTGTGTGTGTGTGTGTGTGTGTGTGTGTGTGTGTGTGTGTGTGTGTGTGTGTGTGTGTGTGTGTGTGTGTGTGTGTGTGTGTGTGTGTGTGTGTGTGTGTGTGTGTGTGTGTGTGTGTGTGTGTGTGTGTGTGTGTGTGTGTGTGTGTGTGTGTGTGTGTGTGTGTGTGTGTGTGTGTGTGTGTGTGTGTGTGTGTGTGTGTGTGTGTGTGTGTGTGTGTGTGTGTGTGTGTGTGTGTGTGTGTGTGTGTGTGTGTGTGTGTGTGTGTGTGTGTGTGTGTGTGTGTGTGTGTGTGTGTGTGTGTGTGTGTGTGTGTGTGTGTGTGTGTGTGTGTGTGTGTGTGTGTGTGTGTGTGTGTGTTGTGTGTGTGTGTGTGTGTGTGTGTGTGTGTGTGTGTGTGTGTGTGTGTGTGTGTGTGTGTGTGTGTGTGTGTGTGTGTATGTGTATGTGTGTGTGTGTGTGTGTGTGTGTGTGTGTGTGTGTGTGTGTGTGTGTGTGTGTGTGTGTGTGTGTGTGTGTGTGTGTGTGTGTGTGTGTGTGTGTGTGTGTGTGTGTGTGTGTGTGTGTGTTTTACAAATAATGTCACATCGCTTTCTCAGCCATTTGTGAACGGATTTCAGTTCTGTTGACGGCAAATGAAAGCTACAACATTCTCATAGAACGCTATTGATTATTTTTATTCGGACATTACGTTACGAAGATATGAACGAAACAGTACTTGACGGCCTATTATAATAGTTATCAAACAGTTTAGTCTCCGATTACATACTGAGCTATTTGTGAACCGATTTTAATTTTGTAAGCGCCAAATTGATGTTATAAAATCTTCAATAACTGGTCAAAATTTCATTATGATTGGATAATCTTTCATGGAGATATGACCAAAACAATACACGAGAGCACATAATTGTGAGCTGAATATATACTCGTTGCAGTTCAAAACCAAACAAGACCACTCACCCCAATCGATGCCGTTTGCATTCTATTGTTCCGCATTTGGTGCGTTGTATAGCACATACAGAGGATTAGCCACACTATGCGACTCTATAGAATTAGAGTAGGATCGATTGGCTCGAGTGGTCTGGTTTTGAACTGCAACGAGTATATTCGAAAATTACACAGTGTCCATTTACTATAACTACACAATTTTCAACGAACATGTACTTGTTAAGCAGCTTGAAGCCTATCGATGATCAAAATTGACGCTTAGGATTGTCTAATAATTCATTGGAGTGAGAATAAAAAAATAAATATTTTTTTTTAATTTTCCCTTTTATATAACCAACATAAAAAGTTCGTAAAAGACTATTAATGGCAATATTTTAATCACATCGATGAACAATACGTTCAGGATTGACAAATAGTTAATTTTATAAACTGAATGTATGACACATCGAATATTCCTGGATCTTTCTGGAATTTCTGGCGAAAATAGGTGGATTAATTCGAGTTTTTTTGCATGGGGATGCTTAGTAATATTGAAAACACACAAGGTCATACTCTTGAATCTTTAAAGAAACTCTTGATCAATATTTGGGACAATATGCCTTAAGAAACGGTGCTGGCTAATTGCGAAGCGTTTAAAAACGTCTACGGTTGGTCGTAATAGAAAAAAAAGTGAGAGGTTTGAGCTCAACATGTTATTTCTTAGTAATAAAATTATAGTTTATAATTTTTTGATATTATTCGTTGTGTTTTTCTTTAACATTTTATTTTTCTGACAAGCAACAGTCGCCACCATGTACACTCATCATGTTTAGCCTATTTTTAACCATAGCATCCTTGTTATGAGCTTGAAATAATTTACGTATCGCAGAATGCGTTTGAACTGAATATTATTGAATGTTGTATTGCGGTATTTGCCAAGAGAACTTAATACGATGATTCATTGTGTCCAGGTTACCGGTTTATCTTATTAGAGCTACCTCAACGAATCAACCAAGGATGGATTGAAGTGAATGAAATAAAAAAAACACTTCAAACAACCGTTCGTTTATAGTTTCTACTCCAATCCTTCTAGACACTCCTTTCAAAAGCTGGTTTTTCTTGTTGCTTTTTGATGGGGATGAACGTGATACCACTTTGAACTGCAGATCTTTCATCTTGTTACAGTTAAGCCTCAATCACTCGTCGAGAGCACTACGATTGGATTGCAGTTTTTTTTCTCTGTACTTGGCTACTGCAATCTCGAATCCAGTCATGTGCTCAAACCAAACCAAACAAGATGAGCGATTACATAGTGCCATTTCACAAAAACTCACCTGCAATTTTTCCTCCTTGGTGGTTTTGGATCCCTGTCCGCCACCACTGCCAGTGGACGGACCGGACAATGACGAGGGGGCTGAAACAAGCCGTTCGCAGTAGCATCCTTCCAAAAATATCAACCCGGAAGGACGGCTTGATTGTTCCGATTCGTAGTAGAACAGCAGATTCTGCAAGCATGAGAGAGCCTCCATCAATGTCATAAATCGTATAAAAATGTTTGGAAGTGAGTTCAAGTGTAATAACATAAATTAAACTTAGGTGGTCTAAATTATATCTAGGAGCTAGAAGCCTGTCAGTGAGAAGTTTAAACCTTCACGTAAATAAGCGAAGTGCAACTCACCTGGTACAGGACGAACCATCTCATCTGCCATTTGTTATTGTCTGCCGTTCGTTTATGTAGATATCCATGCTGAAAATGAACGAAAAAGTTGAGTTAGAAATAAAACTTTATTATACTATAATAAACTATCGACTGGTCATTCTTGTCAAGTTGTTGATGTTGATGTGAAGAACAATATAAAACTAACCACAGCGGATAACTTTCCATGACACCTCAGAAAGTCTGATCAGGAAAGGTTAGGTTGGCAAGACCAGAACCTCCCTCAGCTCATATCAATTTGCATGCATGTTGAGCGCATGAGGACAAGCCTGACTTTTGGAATGAGGTATTTTACGAAAATAATCATCATCAGATGGCTCCAATACGTACTCTTTCGAACGTATGGGCTGGAGGAAAATAGATTTGGTAATGTATGGCGGAATTAACTTTTATTTTTTAATATCAATGTTGATGCAATTTGCTCAATATATAATTCATTACATTACATGTCCGCTAGGAATCGAATGTAGAAGTTTGAAGAGAAATCGATTTATGATAATCCCTAGAACTCTGGTTCAGCTACCACTGGCGTAGTGATAAATGTCGGTTTTTTTTTACCTCATTGCAACATGCACACTGTGATATGAAAAATGTATGATATTTTTTGAAAATAACCTGAACCGACGAGTAAAACGCAAGCTATTTATGTTATAACCTTGCTTGACTTTATTTACTTCTCCAAAAATATGAGCAGGCCACATCTTCTACCCTCATGAATATTCCGACATCGACTGTCCGAACAAATTTCCTGGTATAAATCTGAAATTACACTAGGTAACATTGTTTGCATTTCGTCGATTGATAAAACATTTATGATAAGTGACACCCTTGAGGTTGTTGGCACGTTCATCACTCATGCGTTTGTGGATACTGTACTGCATCGACCAACGCAGAAAATAAAGCAAATTATTTTCCGCACCCCACTGGTCATCCGCCAGAAACCGATACGATCCAGAGATATACTTACAGTACCTGGAAAGGTAGTGTACAAACATACGAATAGTGGAAAGGTTAAAATCCGGTTACAGTCGCTTGAATAAATGAATAAATTCTCTTAGATTTTGCTGTAGTGAGTATTGGCCGTCACGAATTTTATTTAGCAACATTCTGAAAATTCTCCCCCACTAACCCTTTTTTTTGGTTAAAATAAGAAAAAAAGGGAGCGAAGCATTGTTAAATATGGGTATTAATATGAAACAAAAAATAATAACAAAGAAATATTATATACAGACAGAAACCAAGCACAGCTCGATTTACATTACACCACCACCCACTCCTTATTTGCTCCCGCCCTGTTCGTTGATGAATAAAATTTATAGAAAAAGATTTGTTAGAAAAGTATTTATCTTTCAGTGATGAATGTTTCGATCGATTCTTTAATATTTTCAAAACTTGTGATAGATGGAAACCGAAAGAAGGAAATTAATTTCTCACACTCACGATGAAAATCCAATACTGGTTCAAAACCTATGTAAAACTATCCGTGAGCGACAAACTATTGTTCAGAAGGATCCCTGTAAACGTCGTAGTGGAACTTACGATCGGCAACTGCATTGGAAAGTTTTGAGAACAATTCGAGCAATTCCAAGACTATGTCCGGTACACGCACTCGATAGTTATATACAGAGGCTCTCCCGAGCAACCCAGGATATATATGTAATGATGAACTTTGCTTCCCGTGCTAATGTTTCACGAGGCTTGAGAAGATGTCCCCAACGCAAATAAGTTCGTTATTGCTGATTATTTCGCAAGAGTTTTGTTTTTTATTCGGCAAGCGATTTGTAGCTTCGGATAAAAAACACAATTTTTCATTACAAATGAGCCTACGAACTCGACGCTCTACTATCAAGAGTGCCTTAAAACTCATTCTACCATACATCAAAGCACACAGAGACCCTGTAAAGTTTTGACCAGATTTGGCTACCCGAGTAACCCATCTTCATGCTTTAATGTTGAGTAAGCTTTATAACCAAATCTAGTCTTTTAAAAGTATTTTCAACCGTTTTAAATCTTGTGTGATGCTTGAGTTCAAGTAAAGACGGTTTTTAAACAGTGATAGTCTGGCCTGTTTTGTTGTTGGCACGTTGTAGGATTCACTCAAGCGGTAATGGGACTCTTTTTCGTGCCCAACCACTAAAAACAATCCTTTTTACTCTATTTTAGCCTGCTCCGCCCCGGGACCACTGGTGAAGCAAGTACTTCGGAGAGCGGCGGTGCTCATGAACTTCTATACAGCTCTCAGGTATGATTACGAGCTGCTGCTAGAAATCGTTTTGTGTATCCATCGTAACTTGTACCGATATGAAGTAGTTCACTGTCATGATATGCGTCACAGGCATAGTCCTTCGCAGCCACCCTCGAAGGACCTGGCACCTGTTCTGGCACCTAATCTATGCACCGGCGTTGGCGGATCACTGGTCCTCTCTACATATGTGCTGCTGTTCAATCCGCTGATGAATCTACCCTACGCTGACGCAGAGTTTACCGATAGTGGAAATTCTTTCAGGACCGGACCACGGTGAACTCCTATCTACGCCGTCGGTGAGTTCCCCTAAGGTCTCATTCAACCGCTCGCTTGATATTGACTTCATTTTTGCTACAGAACCGACATAGTTTGCGTAATGGCTCCGTTAGCGACGTTTTATTAATTTTCATTGCACAGCACACATTCTGTGGACGACATCGTCTGGGATGGTGTGTGCCCCGCTGATGATAATCATCACACATTGAGAATCGTAAGCAGTCTAAAACCACGTGCTCTGGTGTCTTTTTAGCGTCTGCGCATTCCGGGCAGAGAGGGGAAACCGCATGTTCGAATCTGTTCAGATACTTTTTTTTATTCATTTATTTTCCGACGGCCTATTTCCTCACAACGTGGTGACAACCAGCGACGCCAGGAAGATGACTCCACCATCTGGCCCTATATCTTCCACTCATCAACACATGAGCCGGACAAACGGCTTCACTTCCCTTCGGAAGGAAAAAGTGACCAGAGGTTTTTTTATGCCTCAGATAAATCCCACCGGCCTCGACTGGGTTGAACCCAAATCACTTGGGTGCCAAGTAGCAGTCACGCATCACTACACCCCCGGCGCAGGCTGTTCAGGTACTTCATTTAGCAGCCATCTAGACAGGAACTGCGTTAAGCAAAAAATAACCTCACCATGTTTTCTGTTCACTTAGAACGACAAAATTGGTATCAGCCTGTGTATCCAACTTCCGTTCTCCACCAACTTCCGTTCTCCACCAACTTCCGTTCTCCACTCCTGCTCTGACTTCGCCATCAACATCGCCCGCACTGTCTTCTAAGCTTCTTTGATTTCCTTTCGCTTGCAGCACTCCTTGTCCCCTGCTAGGGTAATGCCGATAGGCATCATTTCGGAGATAACGAATACTGCTTCTGACGAGATGATACTATAAACGCTCACAACTCTCGGTTCTTTTTGGTTTCCAGCACTGAAAGCCAGGCTAGACCCCCATACCTCAGTATTGAAGAGAAAACACTAGCCTGGAGATGCTTGTTCCTGCTTGGTCCACCATGTTGGCATGATTCTAGCTACCCCGTTGATAGCTTTCGTCGCCTTCGCACAGGCACAGTCAACATGGCTGTTGATGCTCAGCCGGTCGTCGATAATCACTGCTAGGTATTTAAGCATGCACTTTGACGCTGTGACATGTCCTACAACGGTGATTCCAGCCCACTGTGCCGCTTAACAATTGCTGACCAATAACAGTTCCGTTTTGTGGTACGTTATCTGCAGCTTTGCAGCTCAACAATTGAACCTGAAAAATAGAACTACTTAATCCACAAAGCTAACAGTCTCTATTCCAATCGGCTGCTTCAGCGTCAACAAGCTGTTGCACATCCCTTTCCAGAGAATCGGGCCAAGGATGGAACTCCCGACGTGATCCTGAGCGACCTCTTACCCATTTCTGTGTCGTACACAAGACCCCGGTTCTCCTTACCTAAGAATCCTGCAGAAATAATCAGGAAACCTCATTCTGTGGAGTGCTTCAGGAATGGCTTTCCAGCTGGATGTGTTGGAAGCATTCATAACGTCTATCGTTATCGCAGCAATGACTAATAACTACAGCAGTAGACTTTTCACAGTAATTCAAGTAACTAAGTAAATGATTTTGTAAGTTAAAGCTGTTTTACTGAGTCTTTCACGTTACATCTTTTTGAACTTAGACATTCTTGGTTAAACCTGTGAGACCAGAGTGACAATGACGCAACACCGTTAATTCGTGAGCAGTTTCTTGTAGAGTTTACGCCCACGAGTTTTGGCCACACTTTGCTTTCGTACCGATTTGGAATGTTCTACAAATTGTTTTATTCTACTGAATCGTTTTACAGTCTGAATTTTTTTTCGTGGCCCTTTGGACGAAACTTTGCAAACAGCATGTTTTTACAAACAAGTGCCGCGTCGAAATTTTCGGATTCCACTTGAAATGAAATCAACACTCGTTCGTTTCAGCTTCCGCTATCATATACGATCTTGTATTCACTGCGTATGAACATCAACTGTACTTGTGGTGTTTTTAGCAGTTCAAAGGCCTGTGCTTTATTCTATCTATTTACTGTTCCTATAGTTGCTTTTTATTTTATTTACTTGTATTTACGTTTCTTTAAACTGAACGTTTGATGTAGACGTTTAAAGTTGGAAATTGCTTGTGAGCGGACCAATAGTTGTTTACTATAATTTTCGAAAATAAGCATTATCATTAGCATTACCATTGACGTTTGCACACTTCGTGGATGGAGCTACGATGAGGAATAATTCGTTGAAGATATTGCATGTCACCATGAAACGAATCCAGTTACGGATGAGTTTCTTCACGCAATAATCTCCACGAAGACACTCCTCGATCGCTCACCTGGCCACGTCCATGCAACCGTTGGTGATAGGGAGGATTTGGAATCTTCTTTAAGAAGACACGGGGAACCCTCGTAGCCTTCAGTAGATATCAAAGGAAAAGGGAAATGAATATTCCAAGAGAGTAGTTAAACAGAATGCCCTGTTTGGTGTACAGTACAATCAAATATTGTAAAATGATCTTTGGAAGCATCTAGTCTGAGAAGTTTAAGTGATGTTTCTTTTTTCTTCGACGGGTTGTGACTTCAGCATTAAGTCCAAGCCTTAATTGGCTTATGGTTATAGCGCCATAACTTGCTCTCTGAAATAGGAAGAATGTCTGTACGTGTGGTGGAAGAGAACTTATCAGGTTTCAGATTTCTCGGATTGACTACGATATTGTTATTGTTCATATGAATAAAATACATATTTCATACTAGTTCATCCAAATTTCATAAAATCTTTCTATATAAATAAAAATGAGTTGGGGTTTCCTTTGTCACGATTTAACTCGCGAGCGGAAGGACCGTTTGGCGTGAAAATTTGTATGCAGGAGTTTTTGGGGCCGGGGAAGGTTCTTATGATGGTTTTAGACCCCTCCCATCTCAAGGGGGGGCTTGTGGGCATGTGGGATTTTCTGGAGGCAAAAAAATGTTTCTATGGTGGTTTGAGACCCCTCCCTCTCCTAGAAGTGGGGCTGTCATACAAATTAAACTGAAATTTCTTCATAACTCTAGATCTAATAGAGCAAATGGAACCAAATTTGGCATGCAATCCCCGGCAATAAATGTTTCTACGGTAGTTTGAGACCCTTCCTCTCTCTCTGGTAGGGGGCGGGGCTCCCAATGAAATACAAGTTTCTGCATAACTCGAGAACTAATCAAGTAAATGGAACCAAATTTGACATGTAGAGGTTTTTGAAGGCAAGAAAGGGGCTCTCATACTAATGAAACACAAATTTGTGCATAACTCTAAAACTAATCAAGCATATGGAACCAAATTTGGCATGTGGCTGTTTTTGGAGGAAAGAAATGTTTCTATGGAAGTTTGAGTCTCCTCCGCCATCTGAAAGGGGCGGGAGGAGGGTTTCCATACAAATGCAACACAAATTTCTGCATAACTCGAGAACTAATCAAGTTAATGGAACCACATTTGGCAGGTGGAGGTTTTCGAAGGCAAGAAATGTTTCTATGGCAGTGCAATACCCCTCCCCATTTTGAAGAAGGGGGGGGGCTCCTGTACAAATAAAAAGCAAATTTCTGCATAACTCGAGAACTCATCAAGTAAATGAAACCACTTTTAGGGGGTTTTGGGGGGGGGAATTTTTTTTTATATAAAAAAAATAATTGTCTGTCGGACCCCCCTTCACACCCAAAGAACTCACCACACCACAGAGAAAAATTATATATAAGGGGTTTTTGGGGCTGGGGAAGGTTCTTATGATTGTTTGAGACCCCTCCCCCCCCAGGAAGGGGGGCTCACATACAAATGAGACACAAATTTCTTCATAACTCTAACTAATCAAGCTAAAGGGTGATACGGTCAAAATTTGGTCAAGGGAAAACGCGTGTAAATCGGTGAAATCGTTTATTTAAAAAATCAAATTAAATTTCTTTTTCAAGTTCAATTAGTATAAAATTCAGGAAAAATATTCAGTTAGGCTTCCGCTTTTCCAAATCCGAATTGCCGTGCCTTACGCTTGACCCCTGCCATCAGATTTTGTACAGCCACCTTGTCCACCTTCTTCGCCGCAGAAAGCCAGTTTGCCTTGAACTGCTGCTCGTCCTTAGCAGTTTTTTTGGTTCTTTGGTTCCGCTTGACAATAGCCCAGTATTTCTCAATTGGGCGGAGCTCTGGCGTGTTGGGAGGGTTCTTGTCCTTGGGAACCACCTGCACGTTGTTGGCGGCGTACCACTCCATGGCCTTTTTACCGTAATGGCAAGATGCCAAATCCGGCCAAAACAGTACGGAACAACCGTGTTTCTTCAGGAAAGGCAGCAGACGTTTATTCAAACACTCTTTCACTTAAATTTCTTGGTTGACAGTCCCGGAAGCTATGAAAATGCTGCTTTTCAAGCCACAGGTACAGATGGCTTGCCAAACCAGATATTTCTTTGCGAACTTTGACTGCTACCTTTCCCCTTCCTTATGCCGTATAAAACTCCTGTCCCGGAAGCTGCTTGTAGTCGGCTTTGACGTAGGTTTCGTCGTCCATTACCACGCAGTCAAACTTCGTCAGCATCGTCGTGTACAGCCTCCGGGATTGCGCTTTGGCCGTCGTATTTTGTTTATCATCGCGATTTGGAGTCACTACCTTCTTGTAAGTCGATAGTCCGGCTCGTTTTTTGGCTCGATGCACGGTTGTAGACGATACACCCAGCTTATTTGCGGCATCTCGGAGAGATAGGTTAGGGTTTCGCTTGAAACTACCGGCAACTCTCTTTGTCGTCTCAGCGGCTTCCGGTTTTCGATTTCCCCCGATCCAGACTTCCTGGCTGTCGACAAACGTTCCCCAAACACTTTAATTACATTTGTAACGGTTGATTTGGCAACTTTTAGCGAATTTTGATACGCTGCTCTTCTTGCTTGGACGGCATTTTGACAACTGAAGAGTGAATTCCAAAATCAAAATAGGAGCAACATTCTACACACACACACCTTCAAAATGAGGGGTGTTCAGGTTTTTTAAATGCAAAATTGAAAAAAATACGTCAAGTTGATATTGACCAAATTTTGACCGTATCGCCCTCATCAAATATCATTTGTCGGGTGTGGGTTTTAAAGACAAGAATTTTTCTATGTTGGGTCCCCAGCCCTGCCTTTTCTGAGAGGGGGGGGTCAAACAAATGAAACTCAAATTTGTATTATAATCGAAGAGCTCAGTGTGATGGTTCGAGAACTAATCAAGCAAATGGAACCAAATTTGGCATATGGGGGGTTTTGAAGACAATGATTGTATGGTGGTTTGAGAAACCACCCCCTCTGGAAGGGAGGGCTCCCATGCAAGTGAAACACAAATTTCTACCAAAAATGAGAACTATACAGGTTACTTAAACACAAAACGTTTATATCTCGGGTAAGAAGTATATTTTGATAGAAGTTTGAACCCCTGCTTATTCAAGAAAAAAAAAATCATTCCGAAAAAAAAACCATAAACGTGATACTAAATTTTCCTTCATTAAGTTACAAGCGTAGCAGCGCACGCACCGGGTACAGCTAGTACTTAATGAAACAGAAAATTGATCGTCTTTTTAAATGTCATAAGGCTCAACTTATGATTATTCAAAGGTAGTTTGGTTGAGTGTAGTCGCAATTGATTACGCACAAAGCCTAGAAACACCGTTCCTGGATGAGAGACAGCTGATCGAAGCCCCTCTTGAGCTCTGCTAGATGGCGTTGATCCGAAACATCAAAACAATTCATTTGCTTCGCTGACGACGTGAACATTGTCAGAAAACACCTTTCAGGCGGTTAGTGACCAGTACACCAGGCTGAAACGTGAAGCTAAAAAAGGTGGATTAAGGATGAATATGTCGAAAACTAGACTTGCACGAGAAATCGAGCGCGATAGAGCTCGCTCAGGCAGAAGTGTGATTATCGACAGATGGTAGGTGGTAGATAAGTTTATGTATCTTGGATCATTGGTGACGTCAGATAATAACTGCAGCAGAGAAATTCGGAGACGCGTAATAGCCGTAAGTCGTGCCTACAATGGACTTCACAAGATCCTAAGGTCCGAGAAACTTAACCAAGAGTACAATGTGCAAAACGCTGATGAGACCGGTAGTTCTCTACGAGCACGAAACGTGGACAATGCTCGAGGGGGGCACTTGGAATTTTTGTAATTTTAATCGTGGAAATGAAGACAAGCAGTTCTAAACCGAGTGGCGAAACATAGTGACGCAGGTGCGGTCCTTGAGGAGCTATGAACTAAGCAATAGTAAAAAAGAGTAACCTGCCTACTTGAATAGCACAGAGCAACGCTGAATGTATTTAGGCGTAATACTTAGCTGAACAATCGGAACAATCGAAATCTCCGCATCTAGACGGCTGCGCTTCAGCACTCCTCACATGCAAAGTAAAAATGTCGGTTTGCTTCTCAGGGAAGTGGAACCGCAACAGTGAAAAACAAATAAGTTTAGGCATTGAAGGTGATCCCTGAAGCCAAGAGAAAAACACATGGCTGATGGCTTTTATACAATTATCGGCAATAAGTTTAAATGGCATATTTTTCAAAAATCGTACTTAGCTAATTTTTAACACAAGCGAAAATATTACAAAAGTTCATTGATGTCCATAATTCACTACCTGACATGACCTGCAGGATTTCGTCGATAAGAGAAATAACGTGCACAAAATGCTAGCTGCAGATATGTTCAGGACCACATTGAAGAAATGCATCGACGAAGGTAGCTTTCTCGACAACTGGAACGAAAAAAGCCTAGTACTGCTGCCAAAACCGGGAAAACTTCTCGGCGAACCTTCTGCATATAGGCCTGTATGCCCTTTTGGATTCGGTTGGAACACTCTTGGAGAAAGTAAACCTGAACAGTTTCAGGAAAGGCAGGTCTACAGTGGATGCCATCCGAACGGTAGTGGAAAAGGCAGGAACCGAAAAAACAGAGAGGAGGGTATCGCTTTTGCTCGTTGCCCAAGTAAATTCTAATATCATAAGAATAGCCGCTCAAAAACTTATTTTGAAATCAACATCACATTGAAATCGTTGATCATTGATATCAAATTTAATTTTTATCTTTCTGTAATCTTGATTTCACCTTTCTTTGAAAAAAGAAGTGTGATTACATTGTCTTGACAAAACATCAATTGGAATACTCATTTTGCAGGAAACAGGAAAAAATGTTCTGCAAATCAAATTTTCAATTTGCTCACATTGATAGCAGGATCAGTTTTAATTTTGATGTCACAGGAATAAATTTTTGCTATCAATTTTGATCTTTTAACCATTAGAACGACCAAAACGACAGCAACCTGAGTAATCATTATCAACAAAATCAAAACATCATATTTAGTTTTCTATTTGATCTCTGACTCTCCTAGGATGGTCACTATAGATGTGAAGAATACCTTCAAAAGCGCTAGCTGTGAAGCAATCACCCATTCATTGCACAGCATTAGGGTCCCTGAGTACCTCTGCAGAATATTAAGGAGCTACTTTCAGAACCAAACGCTGATTTACAAGACTGATATGGGAGAGAGAATAATGACAGTCACAAAGGGCGTTCCTCAGGGATACATCATCGGTCCGTCCGATGTACGATGGAGTATGAAAGCTAGACCCAGGGGTGTGAGGATTGTCGGTTTTGCGTCCTTCTAGAAGTCGGGGAATCACGAGAAGAGGTAGAACTACTCGCAACCGAGGCGATGGATACTGTGGAAGATTGGATGCAGACGAAATAACTGTCGATAGCCCTTCACAAGAGAGAGAGATGGTGATCAGCAACCTAAAAGAAGTGCAACAGACGAAAATCGCCGTCTTAGAATACACCATTGACTCGAAGCGTCGCGTCAAGCACTTTGGGATGATAATCGACGATCGACTGGAATTTAGGCACATTTAGGCTGTTGAGCATGAGGGTGGCGAGCGTCTACCGGACAATATCATTTCAAGCGGTCTGCGTCATGCCGGAATGATCCCCATTGTACTATTGTTGGAGGAGGATCAGGAGTGCTATTTGAATAGAGACACCAGAGAAGCTCGAAGACTAACACGGACTGACACCATGAGGAAGTGACAAGAGTAATGAGATAATGCGGTGAATGGAATGTAGATAAAACGGTTGATCCAGAACGTTTAATAGAATTAACATGATGAGGTCAACTTTGGTGGATTAACAGAAAGCATGATGAGGTCAACATTCACTAGACGCAATTTCTGTCAAGTCATGGCTGCTATAGAGAGTATTTGTACAGATTCGGACCCGCGGTTTCTCCTCTTTGTCCGGAATGCGCAGACGTCGAATAGACACCGGGGCACGTAGTTTTTTAGTGTGTATTTGACTGACTAGCGGGGTGGATACCAGCCTAGAAAATCTGAAGAAATTTCACTGTCAGGGAACTCTTCGTCGGTGTAGGGTGAATGAACAGTTCACTGGATTTTTGCGACTATGATTTTCGGTGCGTCTGGTCGCCTCGTGCGGCTGGTATACTGTGGCGATGATTTCCTTCAACAGGTGCAGTGTATTCTCCATAAGCCCCCTTGAACAAATAAGAGTCCTCTTAGTAGGCTATCCTTCGGCCTAGCAAGGAATAGTGGAATATGACCTCGGTTTTAATATGCATTGTCTTGTAATTCAGATTAAGAGATAATGATTTCCAGAAGTAGTTGGGCACATTCAAATAACGGCTAAAGGCGAAATTCGTGGACCTTCGCAAGACTAACTAAACTGAAGGCCATGAATGCTTTCATTAATCAAAAACGACAGTTAGATGATTGAAGGCGATCGCAGTTCAAAGCTATGCCAATTGGGAGACGCTTCATTACGATGCTCACAGGAGCTTCTCTTATACCAAAATTAGGCTCCGAGGGAAGTATGAAACTCCTTTAATCAGGATTATAGATTGAAATGCTCTATACGAACCTTAAATTCCCATTAAGTGCTGGGCCTAATCTGGCGTTAATAACATCCCTGTCATTTGTACACACGACTCGCTGAAGTTGACGGAACTTGATGATTTAAGGGAAGTAAAAGCCATACAAAGTTTCCGTATATGATACGCGGAAGAATCATTACCGATCTGACTAATTAACTGCTAACAAATTTGCGGAGGTCAAAGCCTTTAGCGATGGTTTGTTGGTGCAGAATATAATAATTTTGGAATATTTAATTTCGTCACTTGATTCTCTGGCATAGATTTCCAATTTAACTATACAAACGGGATAAATGATCGAAACGAAAAAGTATGAAAGGATGAATGGTCGAAAATGAACAAAACGTCAAAAAGACTAAAAAGGTCCAATAAATGTATCAACACATTATTGGAGAGAAGAGGTCAGGAAAATCGTCAATCTCCTCCCTTGGTTAGTCTCGGTATCCTCTAAAAAATCACCTTATGTTATTGTGAATTTAAAAAGTCCACGATTTATTGATTGCCGGAATACATATATAAATGAATATCTAATGCTTCACATACTTTATTATAAAGGCTTTGAAAGTTTGTTCCTCAAGAGAGAAATATGAAGTGAAAGCTCCGATAGAGAACAGGAGGTTCAACATTTAATAGCACGTATTGAAATTCAACAATCGATAGTACAAGGGTAGTACAAAACAAGCAAGTTTTTCCGTTTCGATTTTATGCTTTAGAAATGGTTTGTTTTTTTTTTCGAACTGATCAATACTTTTCTATTCGGACCATACGATTGACTACGGATAAAAAAAAATATCAAAAATAAAAATTTATAAAACGAGTATTGATTTCCTGTTCCAAAATAGAAATGTTTAAAAATATAAAGATCTCTTAATATGTAATCCCTGGGAATCCCATGACGAGAAAAGCCTCCCATTCTGAAATTTCATCCTATTAAACGAACCCGACATGTTTGTAGAGTAAGTTTTTTTTCACCACCGGATTAAAGTCCTCCACCCAAAGTCGCATGGACCCAACCATCTGGAGGAAAAACATGCCGGATATAATAGAGAAACAACCCTCGAGACGGTTTCACACGTGCTCACAAAACAGCGCATAAAAATCATAATGGTCCATTTTCAACCGACCGTAACATACTGCTCCAAGCCGATACACAACCGCAACATAGAACACATTCGCCTCCTCGTTTGTCACATTCCCTCGGACGTGACTGGCAGGTATGTATACGATGTAAGCACATCTCAATTTGCCAGCTTTCCACGCTGCCGCTGGCGATTCAACTCGTACCAGCATAAAGAGCGTGCTTATGGGACACCGAATGTGCTACTGTGTTGAACGGCTTGTGTAGTCAAATGTACAGGACATGTGAAAAGGGGCCTAGCATTTGAGGAAAAAAGATTTCCAGCGCCCCAAGAGGCAACAGAAAAAGTACTTGTAGCAAGTTGATTGAATGGCGTTTAATCGAATAAAATCGATAATCAATCTTATATTTGGAAGCTATAAATGAAACATGGATTGAATCTAATCGTGGGCGTCAACCACTTTTAAAAAAATAACTGACGGTCGGAAATTGATTTAAGAACAAAATATGTAATATTGCCATTAAATAGCTTGGTAATGACTGGCAAATTCCTAGATTCTAAAATGGCGAACATTGGTTTGGTAAAAACTACTGAACTATTAGTATTTCCAAAACAGTGATGACATATAGAGGTAATTATCAATTATTTGCATATGCTGGCCTACACGTCCCAGTAGGACGTACCTGCGTTGCAATGCGGTTTAGGGCAAAACAGGCAAAAAGGCTAGAATGAGCTGTAAAGTTAAAAATGGCTGAAATTTTCGCTTACTTCTATTAGACAACCTTTTAGCAACCTTGGGTTCTCCTCCCTACACTGTTTTCATATACACTGCCAATGATGAACCTAAGCACGCGTCTTATGGAAACTCAAAGTGCTTCCAAGTCATGCTCGAGCATTTTCCACGCCCAATGTCCGAAAATAACAACTGGTCTTGTAGGCATCTTGTTTAAAGTACACTTAAAGAGTACGGGGATGACCCCAGGGTCTTGTAAAGTCCATGATAGGCATGACTCCTGGCAATATTGCGTTTTTGAATTTTTATGCAGTTTTTAGCAGTTGTTATCCAACGTCACCAATGATATGAGGTACACAAGCTAATCCACCACTTCGAACTCATTTCCATCGATTGTCACTGCTCAGCCTATGACAATTGAATTGTCCTGCAGGTACTTGATCTTGGACGATTTCTCAAAAGTGGGGAAAAACTTTTTCTGCTTCACATTTCATCTTGGTGCACTGAACAGCAAGCACCTGGAACATTCATCCAACAATGTAAACGTTGTCAGTGAAACGAATGAACTAGCTGGATTTATTGAAAATCTAGCCGCGTATGTTTGCACTAGCAGTCTTCTATGGATCTTCAATACAATTTGAGATTTTCTGAAATGCAATGCGTATATTGAGTAGCATTTGATTATGTTCAATGCCCGAAAATGTCGAGAAAATTTACAACTCGAAATATGCCCTCTACCAGACTAAGAATCGAACCCAAGGTCTTCGATTTGGTGAACACGTGCGTTTGCTAACTATTCGAGCAAAAGGGACAAAATGTCCTTTGATTAAAGAATCAAATACATCATCATAGTGGATTAAACATAAGGTACACTGTCGATGAAAAGTACTTAAGAAACGAAGGAAAAAATTTACCAACATAAAGGGTGTACGGAATCAAATTGCGACACACACAAATATTCGGCAACATTCGCCCGTTCAACCAATCATCTTCAAATTTTTAGGAAGTAAAATAAAACTTGTTATGAATATTTGTCCATGTTTGTTTTATTCGATTTCAATTCCATATCCAAATGCACAAACCTTCTTCTTTACACTACTCGTAAGATCCTGTACAACATTTGGACCAACATTTTCTTGCGTGACAATCCATTTTTTCTTCATATCTTCCGCCGATTTCACTTCCTTAGGATGCTTCTAAACTGCTTGCTTCATGATAGCTCAGTACTTTGCAATTGGCCGCGATTCCGGTGCGCTCGGGGGGTGGAGATGCTTCGGCACGAAATTGACCTCCTTACCACTCCAAAGCCTCTTTCGAGTAATGGCACGAGGCTAAATCAGAAAATCGTAGGACCATCGTGTAACCTCAGAAGAGGAAGTAGACGCTTTTGCAGGCATTCCTTTAGGTACACCTGCCCATTGACCGTTCCAGTTGTCACGAATGGGGTGCTCCGCTTTCCACACGAGCAAATTCAGCTATTGGGAAATGAAATGTACATGGAGCACAGCCGAACAGTACATCGGGCGCCGAGATGTCAGAATATTTAAACGTTTCGACTAAAGTAGCGCATTTTGAATCGGTCATTTTCGGAGTTGCGGTGAAATTATGGCAATACATGCGTAACGAAGCTATGATTGATGTTATCAAATGCACCTGTAGAACTTCTTATGTGACCTTTAACCTTCTTTAGGTGTCGGGTCCCCCCCCACCCCCCACCCCCCACACAACAAACCCCTCCCCCTTTCCCCCCACCCCCCCCTCCCCCCACCCCCCCACCCGCCCCCCCCCCCCCCCCCCCCCCCCCCCCCCCCCACCCCCCCCACCCACCCCCCCCCCACCTCCCTCTCCAATCTCCTTTCACTCTATACACTAGGTACTTCTGCACCGAATCGAAAAAATGACTGGTTTGATGGCGAATGCAAGCAGTTAGTAGAGGAGAAGAATGCAGCACGGGCGAGAATGCTGCAACACCGTACGAGAACGAATGTGGATCGGTATAGACAGGCACAGAACAGACAAAATTCTATTCTTCGAAGGAAAAAGCGCCAGAGGGAAGATCGAGACCGCGAGGAAATAGAAGCACTGTACCGTGCTAACGACACATGCAAATTCTACGAGAAGTTAAACAGCTCGCGCAAAGGCTACGTACCACAAGCTGATATTTGCAGAGACCTGGATGGCAACCTTCTCACAGGAGAGTGTGAGGTGATTGAAAGGTGGAAGCAGTACTTCGACGAGCACCTGAACGGTAATGTTACAGCGAACGAAAGTGGCACGGTAATAAATCTAGGAACACGCACAGAAGATGACATGACTCCGCCCCCAACCCTTCAGGAAGTTGAGGAGGAAATTGGTCTGTTGAAAAACAACAAAGCCGCTGGTGTTGCCCAACTCCCAAGCGAGCTATTAAAATACGGTGGTGAAGCACTGGCCAGAGCGCTGCACTGGGTAATTACCAAGATTTGGGAGGAGGAATGTTTACCGGAGGATTGGATGGAAGGAATAGTGTGTCCCATCTATAAAAAGGGCGATAAGCTGGATTGCTGCAATTATTGTGCGATCACGCTACTGAGCGCCGCCTACAAGTTGCTCTCCCAAATGTTATGCCGCCGCCTGTCACCAATTGCAAAGGAGTTCGTGGGGCAATACCAAGCGGGATTCATGGGTGCCCGCGCTACTACCGACCAGATTTTCGCGATTCGGCAAGTGCTGCAAAAATGTCGCGAATACAACGTGCCCACACATCATCTTTTCATCGACTTCAAATCAGCGTATGATACAATCGATCGAGACCAGCTATGGCAAATCATGCACGAATATGGATTTCCGGAAAAACTGACGCGGTTGATCAAAGCAACGATGGATCGAGTGATGTGTATCGTCCGAGTATCAGGGACGCTCTCGAGTCCCTTCGAATCTCGGAGAGGGTTACGGCAAGGTGATGGATTGTCGTGTTTGTGGTTTAACATTGCATTGGAGGGTGTGATTCGAAGAGCTGGGATAGACACGAGTGGCACGATCTTCAGGAAGTCTGTCCAACTATTTGGCTTCGCCGACGACGTTGATAACGTAGCACGTAACTTTGAGACGATGGCGGAAACGTACATCAGACTTAAGGCTGAAGCTGGTAGGATTGGGCTTGTGATTAATGCGTTAAAAACAAAATACATGAAGGGAAGAGGCTCACGAGAAGACAATGTTAGCCTCCTAGCACAAGTTCAGATCGACGGTGATGAAATCGAGGTAGTAGATGAATTCGTGTATCTGGGCTCATTGGTGACCGCCGATAACGACACCAGCAGAAAAATACAAAGGCGCATTATGGCTGGCAATCGTGCCTACTTTGGACTCCGAAGGAGGCTAAGATCGAACAAAGCTCGCCGAACCACAAAGTTGACCATCTACAAGACATTAATTAGACCGGTAGTTCTCTACGGCCACGAAACATGGACATTGCTAGTGGAGGACCAACGCGCCCTTGGAGTCTTTGAACGGAAGGTGCTGCGTACGATCTACGGTGGAGTGCAGATGGAAGACAGAACGTGGAGGAGGCGAATGAACCACGAATTGCACCTGGGAGAACCTCCCATCGTACACATCGCAAAAATCGGTCGACTACGATGGGCTGGGCATGTCGTAAGAATGTCGGACGACAGCCCTGTGAAAATGGTAGAGGCGCGCAACGAGCAAGGTGGATTGATCAAATAGAAGGCGACCTGCGGACCCTCCGCAGACAGCGAGGCTGGCGAGGTACAGCCATGGACCGATTACAATGGAAACAACTTCTGTGTACAGCAGAGGCCACACCGGCCTTAGTCTGATTGGTAAGGTAAGTAACCAGCACTTTTCGACCAAACTTCTCGACCTACGACGGCAGTGTAATATTGTGGACCTGGAAAGGTTTTTGAGTCCTCTTTGACATAGGTCTCGTCGTCCATCAAAAACATGCATCCGGTCGCTGCAAAACTCGCAAATACAATTTCCAGGCCCTTGTTGCTGCGCGTTGCTTCTGTACTGAACTTTGTCTGGTGATTTTCTGCTTCTTGTAGGTCTTCAGGTTGTTCCGTTTCTTGATACGTTGAATCATTCCGACGCTGTTTCCCGCTTTATTGGCCAAATCACGTATCGACGTTGATTTGTTCTTCCTATTAGAGCTACCACTTTCTGATCCAGTTTCGGTTGGAAGATCCGGGTTTTCTGCCTCATCCAAAGAACAATGTTCCCCAAACCTGGTTATGATAGATTTTACACTTACGTGATGAAGTCTAAAGCGCTTCGCCGATTGTCGCATAGTTACACCCTTTTCACGTAGCCATGTGTCAAAAACCTTAATTTTCACGTCTTTTTCAATGCACGACATTTTGGATACGAAGAATTTAAACCGTGCAAACAAGTAAACAAATGACAGTCACACGCACAGCATGCTATGATGAACACATTAAAAGCATCACAAATACACGCATACAACGCAAATCTCGAGTAATTCATGATAAGGGCCTAAAAGCCATTTCTAAACAATGACTTTAAACGTTGATCTCTCACGAATCACGAGAACACCACGTATTTTTTTTTTGGGAAAACTGCAGCCATTTCTTCTGGTTCCGCTTGCTTATGAAAGGTCGCTTGGACGCCAACCAGCTCTTTAATCCACTGTCGTTGAGCCGTGGAGGAACAGTGCGTCGATCAACTCTTAGATTTAGTGATTCAGCAATTCTCTCGATTAATATTTCAGATTATGCTTAGCCAATCGAACAACCCTGACATCCTCACGGTGTGTTGTTGAACGATCACGTCCTTGCCCGGATAAGATTTTCACTTCACAAACCCAACATGAAGCTCATCATAAGATGGCTTCTTCGGCACGTTCGCATATTTAATGTGGAACGTGTGACACTCCCAGCAAAATGAACACGCAAAAAAACGACATCTTCTGCACTAGCGATTCCGTAAATCCAATAATATAGTTTGCGTGTGGCTTCTACAGAGACGACACGTCTATAAATTTGCTGAAGAAGTAAATTCTTAAGAAGGATCTCTTCAGTACAAAAAATTGAAAGAAAAAATGTGAATGCTCGTGTTATTCCACAGTAACAGCATTTGCATACAATATTCATGACCTTGTATAAAATATGTAAATACTGTACACGATTGGTTATGAAAATAATGGTATGGTGTTCCATACATGACAGTCTCTAATGTCCAGTGCATGGCATTGAAAAAAAATCACTCTACTTCTCTCTCTACGTATCCTCCTTCAAAAGAACTCATATACATTGGATACTGCTTGTAGGCCTCCCTGATCTTCTTGTCAATAGCAGGACTCACAGGACCGGATTTCCGACCACTCCTCAGTGCAGTTCCGACCACTCCAAAGTACATTGTTCTCCATATTTTCTAACAGCAATTCATACCGCTCTGAATCTCACACCCTCTTCCTTGGCCAATTTTCTTAAAGAGATTCCACTCACATTGTACCATTTGTGAACGATACTTTTTCTCTGCTCCAAACTAAGGCCACGCAATTTGAAAGACAACCAGAAACTAATTTTTTTTATATGCTATGGCGTACAGAAATGTGTAAACAAAAGGACGCAGCCAAAAAAATCCATTCAATTCAAAATGACTGTTAACGATAGGTGTACTTATAATTTCTGGAATGGTCTATTACATTCAATCCAAATTGAAAAAGTTCGAGGAATCGAATGATGTCAGCTTCTGGAGACAATTATCTGTGGTGGGAGCATTCCGAACCTACATAGCTCGGTACTCTTAAAATAAACTCTAGGCCAACCAATTTTTTAAAACTGAAGTCGGATGTGTTCCAATGCAATTGCCAGACCCTGTGGTTTCAGCCGATAGACCTTCGCCATTCCTGTGCAGGAGGACGTACGGCCATTTAAAATTTCCATCAACTCTTTAGAATCCATTTTCATCATGCCATCATGGCAGATAGCTCTTGGCGTTCCATCAACGACATGGAAAGCTCCCCGTGATGTAAGTACCACTAGCGCGGACCGGGAAAGCTTATTCGCCTGTAATTATCGAAGTGATTTTGATTGTATGAACGCTCCCTCGCCAAGTGCTATCATCATTAGGGCAATCTTCAAGCTGTATTGGATCCGTGTTTTGGGAAAAGGCCTGAGGCATAGTTGTCTTCGGTGGTCGGCGTCATTTGCGTCGTCGATGATTAAACCATCTATCTGAAGCTGAATAATTCTCATAACACTTTTTTTCCGCAGGCTACTGGATATTCGGGGCCCAGTTTTGCGACACCTGGGTGGCGTTCGATGTCATGTGTTCAACCGCTTCCATCCTGAATCTGTGCGCCATCTCGCTGGACCGGTACATCCACATCAAGGATCCGCTCAGGTAAGTAAAGAGAGGCCTCCGCAGTCCGTCCGTCCATAAAAGCATTAATCTTCGTTCTGTCTGCTGCGGCTGCCGGTTGTGGAATGCGGCCCATGTGAAAGCGTGGGCATTCGGAGGAAGACGAACAAACACGAAATTCCGATTCTGTCTGGGAAATGTTGGACCTTGTTCCAGGATGTCGTTTTGCCGGTGTTTTACTTACTTTTTTTTGTCTGCGGGGCGCCGGGTTTGGCAAAGGTGTTGAATAAGAAAATTAAGTAGGCTGACGTGCGGATGAGATATAATGTTATTGCTTTTAGCGTATCCTTGAAGATTTAGAGGATTAGAAAAACAGAACTGATTGAATTTTATTGTATTGGTTAGATGATTTGATAGAAGAAGGCCGCATTGTTGAATCTGACGTGTTCATTTTTTACTCTGTTTGATTTGCTTCCACGAATTTTCAATCGTGTATTTTAACATTCCGAATCCATCTGAAATGTGATGGGTTTCGTATATTCCGTTATTCAATGTGTTATTTTTCCATTATCAGTTCAGTAAATTCCAGTTAATAAATAGGTGTAGAATAAAATTTGATGTTTCCGTAAGATTGCGACAGTAAATTGAAACCCGCAATCAAATAATAGTAACAGAATAACCGACGTCTGACAACAATTTTTTACGATCCTAATTATCAAAATGTATTCTATTAGCCACTTATCTCTAATTTCCCTGCCATGCCACAACCATCAATTCGACTCTTCATATCACGAGAGCATTGAGAAAGTTAAAAAACTAAACCACATGTCACACGTTCCATTATCTAACTTCTGTCGTACAAAAGTACTTCTTTGAAACTGGGTTAGAAGTTATCTCGAAACCTATCGAACCGATACCATATATCCCTCGAAGAACGGATCTTGCCAGAACCACACAAACTTTTCCTCAGTCGTCAAAAACCATACGTCTTAATCTGAGCTGCTCTACTGTCTTTCTAACTTGATAACTCCCAACTTGTCTCTCTTGTGCTCTTACGGGTAGACGAATCGAACGAAAAAAAAATGGGTTCTGGTGGAAGAATAGAAATGATGCGAGATTTTTACTTTTTCCGAAAATCTTGAAGAATTGAACTTTGATGCGAATGTCAAATTGTCTATCCTTCGTTAAACTAGGTGTTAGTGTGGAGAAGCTGTAATATCACTAGCAGTAGAGTCAGAGTTTTAAGACAGCTGCCATATCCTTCTAAAACACATTCTCCTGAACGTTAGAGCCAATTGGATACTTCATGGCTCTGAGTTCAACTCCCAGTTCAAGAGGAAGTCAGCTGTGAAGAAGAGAGACTGAGAAGAGGAAAGTTTTAATTAATTCAATTGTTTCCCATGGAAGCGAGGGATTTCAATTTGAAACTATAGAGGGCTGAGTGGAGATTATTCCAATATCACAAGCACCGATCGGGTTCTTCCAGATCGAAGAAGCACACTGCGCTGAAAATTGCTTTTACACGCGATGACGAATGGTGATACAAATGAGTTGAATGATTCTCATTATAAAGATTTGATTTTTTTACTTAGAATATTTAGGTCATCTCCAAAAACAGAACCTGCTAATAGTAGTTTGCCAAGTCATGCCACACATACCAGCCGTAATATATGTATGTGAACAGTAAAGCTGGATTTGACAATCCATGAGTTCTACATTCCATCGGAATGTAATCAGAGATTTACAACCACCATAAGCTCACCATCACCTATCAATGGAAATTTCATTATATCCGAGCCCTGATATACACTTGTGAAATCCTATAACCATCATCCCAAAAGGATTGCACGAACCAGCTTAGAATCGAACACAATACTGTCCCTCTGCTTGCCGACACTAGCCCACATCCTGAATGAGCTCTACCCTAACCCTAGTCACGTTTTCCGACTCAATTCCACATCATCGTCAGGACTCAAATAATCAAGTGCAGAATCCTCCGCACAGTAGCCACCCACACCTAATCCTAACTAAATTCGTTAAAATCAAGCACCGCCCGAAAAGTGCAAATTTCGCCTCCCCATCGAGCCAGGATAAAGCCTAATTCATGCAAATTGGGATAATTTCTTTCAATCAGCCATTGTATTGGTTCCACTTGACGCTACATTATAATGGCTTGGGGGGGTTGGAATCGACTGTCTGGTTTAGGCGGAAAGACCCTCAAATACTGACGACAAGACAGTATACCCAACAATTTTCTCGAAACTCAGCCTAGACGTTCAAATCGAATATCGGGAAATGAAACTGGCAGCGCCTAGCTGAATGTTTGCTCCATGTGAAGTTACAATGTACGTTGAGTTTAGGGTTACCAAATTTTAAATTGAGTAAACCATTTCAGTTTCTATCCAAATTAGCTCCTGTTTAAAAAGCTTATCAGATCCCAACTTGGTTTTCTAAGATAGTTGATTGAATCCACAAATGGCCACTATCATGGCAGATTTTCATCGCCAGTTCGAATTTTACAAACACAATTTAAAAAAACCTAATACTAAACATACAGATTGAACAAACAACAATCTAAGGCAAATGTTAGTTAAAAACACATCAATGAGATTCATGTACTCCAAATCACGTACAGCAAAAATATCTCGAACTGGCACATTGGGTTGTCTACCTCATTTTGATTTATCCATGAAGCTCCTGCTTCATGGATAAATCAAAATGAACCGAATTGTCGAAGTCCGAGAAGCAAACACGATTTGGAATATTCGGCAAAGGGCTGACATCCTGTGTTATGTACAAATGGTACAAAGTCATGAAGTGAGTTTGAGGATTCAACTCAAGAAGCATCTCAAAGTTTTCGATCACCTGGGGGTTCATAACTTCACATCTGGTGAGGAGCCGGAGAGACAATTCTGAAAACCAATCCGAGAGTAGCGACATGCCAGCCAGCACATCAAGACTCATCTTATGAGTCGAGTGCATGCAACCTAACGCGATACGAAGACACCGATACTGAATACGTTCCAGTTTGATGATGTGCGACCGAGCCGCTGACTGAAATTAAAAACTACCGTATTCTATAACCGACAAAATCGTTGTCCGGTACAACGTTAGAAGATCTTGCGGATGTGCTCCCCACCAGGTTCCGGTTATTGTGCATAGAAAATTGTTCCTTTGCTGGCACTTTCGCTTCAGATACTCAATGTGGGATCTTCAGGTGCACTTAGAATCGAACCAGACTCCTAGAAAAAACTACTGTATTTTCTCCGTAGAGAATTCGAAACTTAGCTCTAGAGCCCAAGTAGACAAATTGTCTATGGTATCCTGTAAGGGTCCTTGCAGATCGACCCCATTGGGTCCTGTGACAGACAATACGCCGTTATCTGCAAGTTGTCTCAACGTACAGTTGTCACTTAAACAATTTTCTGGCAGCAAATTGTACAAAAAATTATTCATCAATGGAGAAAAGCCACAAGCGTGCAGTTTATCTGAAATAACTTCAACAGATACTGAATCAAAAGCCCCCTTGATATCCAAGAAAACAGAAGACATTTGCTCTTTTTTAGCGAAAGCTAACTGAATATCTGTGGAAAGCAACGCGAGATAGCCGTTCGTTTCCTTACCCCTACGGAAACCATATTGAGTATCTGAAAGCAGGTTGTTCATCTCAACCCATTTGTCCAGACGGAAGAGGATAATTTTCTCCAACAACTTTCGAACACAAGATTTCATCGCGATGGGTCGATAAGAGTTGCGGTCGGCAGCCATGATGAGACTTACGTCAAGGCGGACTTCCGGCAGCTTCCGGGCTACTGTTCTTCACCGCCCAGCACAAGTTTGATGTTCCGGAGGAAGTAAGGAAGCAGAAACTTTCAAAGTTTGCCAAGAAATACATGATTTGGCAAGCGATCTGCTCATGTGGCAAACGGAGTGCGCCGTTCGTGACTACCGGGACTGTAAACGGGGAGATCTACCTCAAGGAGTGTCTACAGAAGCGTCTGCTTCCTCTGTTGAAGCAACACGAGGGCCCTACGAT